>OZ024913.1:67307968-67335468 GCA_964017125.1 Flabesymbios commensalis
CACTACATGACATGATAACATCAACAGGCTTACATCAGTGTGTATAAAAAGTGAAGAAAAACGACTTGAAATCATAAAATCATCTCACAAATAAAACCATACCGTACTTAACCCTACACTGAGTTATCAGTGAGTGTCACAGTCAGTAGAGAGAGAGACACTGTTGACACGAGTGAAACTTAACCCTTGCTCTGCTAGGATCGTATATATACCTTTATAATCAAGTTTTCCACCAAATAATATGGTTCTAAAATTCACAAAATATTTTGTGAGAGATGTCCCAGAAAAAATGAGACATTCAAACAATGCTGGTTTTTTGTTGGGCTAACGTCTACGACGCTGGCCCAACATTAGACCAACATTGTTTGAATGTCTCGTGTTTGCTGAGGATGCTCAGTTAACCCTCTCAGCGCGGGGACCGACTTTAGCCTTTCTTTGTAAAATATTTATAATGGCGATAAACGTCAGAGTCTTCAGTTAATGAAATAATTCAATAAGTGAGATATCTCTTTATAATTAATGGAAATATTTCTCATCATTTCAAGCTGGCGATTGCGTTAGATATACGGTTTCAAGCCTGTTTTAGATCTATAGAAATATAACTCAATTAGTTGAGTTAATTAAAATAGTTTTTGGTAGATGCTCAGTTAATCCAATAATTTAATATTGGAGATGTCTATTTTTTCACGAATATGAAGTTTTTCGTAATTTGAAATTGAAAATAGCGTTAGCAAATCCAGCTTTAAATTAATGAAAAAAAGAAGCAGACAATTCAGCGGGACAAGGGTGTATCAAAAATGTCACTTAACCCTTTAAGCCCTCGCGATGCATTAAAGCACCATTTTACATCCCTGAAAATAGACTTAATTTTCCTACAACTAGAGGGGTTTTTGAATGAAAATTCCCATGAAACTGGTTTACTAATACATGTTAATTTTCTTTAATTTTTCACCCACTTCAAGTCATCTTTATCGACTACAAGGCGAGAATTGCGACAGCAATTCGCGGCTTGTAGTGGATGAAGATTACAATCGTAAATTCAGGCTTGAAAGGGTTAATTGGTGGACGAGTCGAACCTAGAGGGTTTATACTTATGATATTGCCAAATCATTAATCTGATGGTCGAACGCTGTGTTGCACGCGGAGAAAAATATAATTACAGTGTATCTGATGCTCCTGTGCAACTCTGAATTAAAACACATGTTTGTAATGAACAAAATATCTTTTAAACTACCGTGATTAAATAGCAAGTTCGACACTAAAGTAAATCATATTTCATCTCTTTATTCATTTCTTCTGTGTGTACACATCATTCTGTGATAGCATCCAAACATTAGTATTGTAAAGTTAACCCTTAAAGCGCTGAATTGTTTTATGAAAACCTTGTAGATCAAAGGGTTTTTTTTAAATTTGAAAGCATCATATATGTCCTAGTTAGCTTTTTCCGATTCATTTGAATACCTATGTTATGGGTCTACGGCCATTATAAATATTTTCACTCTCACAGTGCCGGGATCGACTTTAGTCGTCAGAATCTGACGTCTGCAGACGTCAGATTCTGACGACTAAAGTCGGTTCCGGCACTGTAAGGGTTAACCCTTAAACCGCTAAGCTGACAATAGCCGAGTTTTTTTATTAGCGTATCAAAGCAGATTTGCAATTGTTTGTTAAAATAAGCACCTACGTGAAGTTGTGGATCGCCGTAGCGAGACAACTTTAAGTGGGTGAATATTTAAATTATTTAATACAGCGCTTTACGGGTTAACAAGTCTAGTTTAAAACACACGATTATTCTAATAATAATGTTATTTTGCTAAGTACATATTAAATGAAATTCACTGTTAAACATTGATGCGTCACTAACTGGTGGCTAAATAATTGGGTTTGATATTGTTTTAAATTATTCAAGGGTGGTATAAATGGACTCTCTGGTCACAAAACTAGTTGAAATATTGCTTAGAAATTGAGTTGAAATAACCAAATTTATTTAATCAATTTCTTAAATCTGATAATATACCGGCGTCCATCCTGGATGCCATCTTGAATAAATGAAAACACAAATGAATTGACGAATAAGAGTTATCATAGTTAATATACGCATACAGGGCCATCACCAATAATAATTAATTACTAAATATCAGTAATAATTTTGTCCAAATTGACATTACACAGTGTGGCCCCGATGCTCACTAATTATGAGATATAGCTGCTTGGCTCTGATTATTATCCTTTTACATTGCGTGGTCAACTTTTTATGTCCATTCTCACAATGTCACACTAGACAACGGTCAGTATCGCGCTGGACAGTGACTTTAGGTATAGGATAAAGCCCGAGGAGCTCTACATTCTTAGCTGTGAAAAGGGTCCAGGCAGAAGGCCGAGGCCTTTTTCACAGCTAAGAATGTAGAGCTCCCGAGGGTTTTAACTGACTTAAAACACATCCGCCCAAAATGAGGATCCCTCATAATCAACAGCTCGGTCATACCTGACTGATAGTACCATAAGGCCAAACATAATAGTTGATCTGTACTTGGTGAACAATAACTCTCCATTCCCAGCTTAGAATGCAATGGTCGGACAAAGAAAATATGTAGTGGTGTGTTTTAAACAACGGTCAGTATGGCGCTGGTCAGTCACATGATGACCTGTGGTATCTGTGTCGCGGCAATCGATACGAAGGATACCAGTGCAACTTTAGCTTTAGTTCGTCACCTGACAGTGAGATCACACCGCGTGAATTTAGCAGTGGTGCACAGGGCAAGGACTAAGGTAATAACACAATTAATCCTGACAATGATGTCGACAATGAGGCAACGTGCAGGTGGCAGTTGATTTGTCAAACCATGTAGTTATTTTAGTGTATTTTTTTCTTGTTCCGTACAATTCACTAAGATATCAGGTGTGCGCATTTTACACAGACATAAATTATTATATATAGATTATCCCCTCTTTTATTAACAGAGGCAGGCTTTGCTATAATTTGACAATCTAAACTGCACCTACAATTCCAGCTTGATATGTATGAAAAGTAAAGGATAGTAATAGGGTGCATGCATCTTCAAAGCTAATAATAGTGTAATGTAGTGATTTTGTGTATACATGCAAGGCCAAACCCCAAAGTACGTAGTGAAATTATTTTTTATAGTTAATTAGACCACCACTTTAAAAAGGTAGGTTTTGCAATCATTTAAGAATGTAAACTGCAATTCCAGCCTTAAACGTATGAAGAATAAAAGATAGTAATAAGATAGCGTCAGCTTTAAGAATAATGTAATGCAATGTTGTGGTACATAGTGGAATAGCACACTAAAGTCGATGGTACACATTTCGACATCATTATCTCTTTTGCATATCATGATGTCATAATAATGATACACTTAATATGAATGAATTATCATTGGAACACATAAATACTATAAACTCCTTGAAAGCTCAATAAAGATCTGATACAAATACTCTGTGATTCTCGGGAACATCATCATGGTGTGTGCGCCTCCAATCTCGGACTGCTGAGAATATAGGCACTATATTTTGATTGATATTAATTGATGAATTAATTGAATGTAGACATTTTCTGAGTTCCAACTCACTGGGCACACGACGTTGTTGCGACGCTGAATCAACGTAATTACAACGTCGTGTGTCCAGTGGGGAGGTTATGATGTACAGAAAAAATCCGAAGGCATACAGCGTGATGACAGTGGGTTTAAACTGTCCTTGATATAATTATACATACTGTTTTACTCTACATATAATTGTCCATAGATATTTAACCAGCACATAAATCTTCCAGTCCTTTCCCACGAGCTCATAAAGTAACGCTGATATGATAAATTGTTAAACAAGTGGGATGATAGGGTTTAAGAAGTGATAACAACTAACTATAAACCTCCACCTTCACCTATTTACCTATTTACCTATTTACATATTTTAAAACCGAACCCCTGTCACAAAAAGAAATGCGCAATAATTATCCCAATTTTTATATTTACGTATATTTACGTATATTAATCACTCATTAAAATTATATGAAGCATTTTTTTATTGACAAAGTTTGCTAAAATAGATAAAGTAAGACAGAAAAATAGGTCATTTGGTAGGATATTTAGTTTTAGATTTTTCCTTTGGTAAAAAATAACACAATTCAGCCTGGTGATTTAGCTATCATCTAAATGGTGGAGACATTTGTGGTCATGATAAATTTGATAATTATATCAGGTCAGATTTGCAATCAGCATCTATCTAAAACTTGACAACAAACAATAATAATAATAATAATATAACATTACGTGGATAACTTTACAGGCCCTGAGTTACGAAGTATTATATATGTTGAAAACGTTTAATATAAACATTTTTGGATATATACTATTTACCTCAATTAGTATAATTATCCGCTGTAGAGACCTTTAAATGTAATTAATTTAAACGGAATCAGAAAATTGCAAAACAGTGCATTTCCAATGCGTGGACGTCAACAAAAACAACATTTTGAAATACCTACCACCAAAATGATTTGCACTGATTAGTGGTTCTGTTTGCTAATCCCGGGTAGTCCAAGGGGGCCACCATTAAATTACCGTGGAGGGGGGGGGGTGAAGTATTTTTTTAAATATTTAATGTCCTTTAAAAAATGCGAGCCTTGCTTCGCTCGGCATCCTCAAGTGTCCTTTAAATTAATAAATACTCGCTTCGCTCGGCTCGTTAGCCTCTAGATCAAAACTAAGTCTAGCTTGGGATCATACTATGTAGACAGAACAAAATTTATAATAAAATAAAATAAATGTTTTTTCTTGAGAAAAAAGTGTGCAAAAAATAAAGTTCTGCAGATAGGAAATGAAGAAATAATTTGTCCAATTCAAAGCAACAATCCCCCCCCCCCTCCCCAGTAAGTGAATGATGGCACCAAACAAACATGAAACTTTGACCCAGTATCGGTTTAATACCGCGCCAGCGTCTCAACATGAAAACGACATTTGGTCAAGATTTAAGCGTGTTAGTTGAAATGCACCAAATCTTGATACTCCTATTATTTTATTGAATGTGTTCCTACAACATGAATGCGTCTGATGAGTGACCAAGAAACTTATAATGGGAATTTAGCCAGCCGACATGCTGGCTGTGAACAAAGGGTAGGCCTATATTGACCCCTACGATATATTTACCGCAAGTATTTCAAATAAATATCCTAATCATATTTTGCAGTCCAGCACGCCCATATAAAAGCAACAAAAAGTGTTACGGTGGTACCCGGGTGGGTTTGGTCGGCTGAATTTGACCTATCTCCCTGAGAGGTACAGTGTGTCGCTGTGTCATAAGGTGGTACGCACGTGGAGTACATCATCACGTGTGCTATGTAGCTCTGCTCGTGGGTGGCGTGGAAGAGATGCGCCCACGGTCCCTTGGCGTAGATAGCCACCTCCTCCCCGCCATGCGTGTCGTCCACCACAGGTAAGGCGGCGTCTGAGACGTACTCCAGGGATCCTAATCACAGACACAACAAAATGTACACAACTATTTATCGATTTCTGAAAAAAAATCTATAATCTGTTTTGTTAAAAAATTATTTTATTTCTCAATTATTTTTGACTAGCTTTCAAAAAAGCATATCTTACAGTATTTTTTTTTTCAACAAAATGTCCACGAATTTTTCACAGACAGAACAAAATGTCCACAACATTTTCTCGATTTTTTCACCCACTTGAAGTTGTGGGTCGCGGTCATTGTTAGATATAGCAGTTGTCTACATATATTTCTAAAAACATTGTTTTGCTTTAAAATTAATTTATTTCTCAATTATTTGTGACTAACTTTCAAAAGGCATTATTTCTCAACAAGTGCAAAAAAAAGTTTTTTTACCCACTTGAAGTTCAAGCGGTGAAAAAATAAAAATCGATAATTTTTTCTTTTAAATTAATTTCTTTTACAATTATTTGTGACTAAAATTCAAGAAAAGCATATCTTATATTATGTTATTTTTCAACATGATCATAAACCTACTCATTTCCTCAGCAGTAAACTCAGATATGTCTTTTCGCAGGATTTCTTGCCCCAGATCTCCAGAGACTGTCCTGTGTTTGAGATATCCCGGTCCATTCACATAAGAAAATGATTGATATGGTTTACCGTCGTCAGCGTACATCTCATCCTCGTCGTATGCTAAACAATTTTTTTTAATTTGATTCTAAAACATTTATTATGCCATGAATACAGAAGCAAGTCAAAGGATAAATACTATGTTTTATTTTATTTTAAAACACTTATCATTAAATAATAGAAACTAATTACTACCACCACTATGGAGGCAGGCAAATTTATAAACATTAGTACGGCTACTATGTTTCACACATGTGGTGCTAAGCTGAAGAATATTTAACCAATCAATAACTGATTGTTAGATATAGCAGATGTCTAAGATATATATTTAAAAAAAAACATCAATAATATTGATGCAATTGGAAATTATTTTATTAGTACTGGTATATTTAGCTTCAAGTAATAGCCTGTTACATATTATCCTGCAAAGGCAAAAATCAGGAACTGTCTTATTAACAGCAAGCAGTTGCTATGTTTTGCTTTTTTATTTCTACTGCAATATAGGCCTGACTAAATTTGGTCAAGGACATAGGTCTACATATTTAGCCCTTTCACCACGGAGACCGTCTTCAGAATGACCGTAGACCCATAACATAGGTATTCAGATGAAGAGAAAAGAGCTAACCTGCTAAGTAGGCCAATAATTTATGATGACTTGAAATTGAAAGAAACCCTTTGGTCTCCATGGTTTATACAAAAATATGTCAGCTTTGTCAGGGTTTTCCTGATGGAAGTGATGACATATTTTGATATAGCTATTTCCACTTACTAAGAATATCTGCTGAGAACGTGGGATATCCAGCTATGGCGAATGTATGTGAGTGATCGGCGGTGACGATGATGAGAGTGTCCTGCTCGCTGGTCATCTCTACTGCCTTCTCCACGGCATTACTCATGGCCATGGTGTCGTTCACCGCCATGTGCGCCATGTTAGCGTGATGTGCCCAGTCTATGTGGCCCTCTGGTGAATACAACACTAACTATTAGTCAAGATCAAATAATGGAAACGTCAGTTGGCTACAAAAGGTGTGGTCAACTGTCAAAATTCGCGGGACAAGGGTCCCCCAGAAGGCAATAGTGCCCGTGGGTAGGCCAAGGCCCTATTCCATAATAATACTAAATATGCGTTTCATAACCAAAGCCTCATTAAGAGCAAGTTCTTAAATCACAGCAAGTTCATATATACTTGAGCGACATCTATGAGTTTATAATTCAAAGCTTTGGCCCTTACCCCTACTTGGTCGCTGGCTTGCAAACAAACTGACTGTATTACTGCGGGCTGTTGAAACTGCTTGACCCAAGCTTGTATTGACATGCCCAGTAAACACAAAACATTTGTATGACTTTATGCAATGTTGGACCAACGTCGAAGACGTTGGGCCGACGTTGTATAAATGTTATACAAATGTCTTGTGTTTGCTGGGCAGGAGGACTTTCTCTCAAACATTGTACATTTATTCAATGTTGGTTCAATGTTGGGCCAGCGTCGCAGACGTTGGCCTAGCATTAAAACAGCAATGGATCAATGACCGTCCCAGGCAAATGCAAATGACCGTCCCAGGCATGCGCGTTTTGCAGTTGAATCATTCTTTTAACAATATAACATATTTCGCTATTTCATTGACCAACACAGAAGTCCACATAATGAATGCGGTATTTCGTTCCAAAAAAATGTGAAGCTACAATGTTGCATGCCATTTTTTTTAATTGGCATAGGGCCTACCGACCGTGTTGTCTGTAGACTTAAGAGTCGCTAAGCCGAAGTACAGCAATGGTAAGTCGTATCAATTAAATAATGTCACTTGCAGCAACACTGTAGCTCCAAACCCACGAAATGGAAGGGATCAATCCAACTTATACATGACTATTGTATTATGTTCGTGTGCTACATCTGTTACAAAAGAATAATGCTCAAGAAATGTTCCAGACAATTTGACCCCATTGATAAAACTAGTTATTGTGACTCCAACGACGGGGAATATTGTTGGTCAATAAAACGGTACATATAACATAGAAAACAAATTTTCTCAACAGGGTTGGAAATTTTGATAAAAAATATAATAATAACAGAGTTAACTTGACCAAGAAGATAATGGTGTTTAAAATTTGTTTGAACCAGCCAACCTTCAACGAGAAGGAAATATCCGTCCTCATTTCTCTTAAGAATATTGATGCTTGTTTCCACCATTTCCGCCAGAGAAGGAGTTCCCCATTTGTCTTGAGCACGATGAGCGTCATATCCTATGTGGTCCGCCGCAAATAAACCTGAAGACAAAGTCAAATTTTGTTAACGTTTTCCTATCAAATAATACACGTGATCCGAGAAATGTCAAATTGTTGATACACAAGTCAGGGACGGATTCAAAATTATGAACAAGAGGACTGAAGTCCTATATCATCCCCCGCCATAAATTAGGTTAGACTTTTTGCGGTTACAAATATTTAAAAAGTTGATTCGTGGTGGCCATTTTAAATTTCAGTAAAATCACATGCACATTTCCAGATGGTGGGTAATGTGATTGTATAATGTGAATTATTACTGATTTCAATTTTTCAGTTTTTGTGCCCACAAGAAAATATAAGTTTATCCATGGCGGCCATTTTGAATTTCAGTAAAACCTTAAAAAATCACTTGCACATCTTCATATCGTGGGAAATGTGATAGTAAAATTTGAATAATTTCTTTCCTCAAGTTTTGTAGTTTTTGCGCCCACAAAAAAATTTGGAGTTGACCTCTGGCGGCCATTTGGAAATTTGGTAGCATCTTTGAACAATCACTTGCACATCCCCATGTTGCTAGGAATGTGATGTTAAAATTAAAAAAAAAATGACCAAACAAATTTTTTGAGTTTTTACAGCCCCCTAAAAATTAAAGTTGATCTGTGGCGGCCATTTTGAATATTAGTAAAACCTTGGAAAAGTCACCTGCACATCTCCATATCATGGGGAATGTGATAGTAAAATTTGAATAATTTCTGACTTTAAGTTTTAGAGTTTTTGCACCCACAAAAAAATTTAGAGTTGCCCTCTGGCGGCCATTTTGAATTTTGGTAGCATCTCTAAAAATACACTTGCACATCCCCATGTTGCTACGAATTCCATATTAAAATTTCACAAAGATTTGACCAGTAGTTTTTGAGTTTTCGCGCCCACAAGAAAACGTGACGCCGGACGCCGGACGCCAGACGCCGGACAGAATCCTGGCGCGACTAAAATCCCCCTTCCCCTACCGGCGGGGGATGAAAAGGGGGGTTCAATTGAAAAAAATACAAATGGAGGTGTCAATTTATGATTTTTAGATTTCTCAATCTTGACAGTCTTGACACGTTAAATTGACCAGGGTAGTGCCTCAACTTGAGTGTAGTAGTGCCTGAACTTGAGGCAGTACCCTGGTAAATTTAGAGTGTCAGATACCGATATCTTGTCGATAAAAATCGACCTTGAAGGAAAATGAGTTTTGGAAAGGGGGTCAGGACGCCCGTGACCTCCACTCTGGAACCGCCACTGCAGGTTCAGCTATCGCTTATTGATTGTGCGTTTTAAAGGAGGCCTAGACTAGTGCGCTCTGCTTTAATAGACTCGTTTGCTAAAGCTATAGGCATATCTCCTTCTTATCTTTAAAGGGACTGGCCCACGCGAAAATCATCAAAAAATCGGTGATTTTATTTTGGCTTCTTAATATGACCATATGATGTAAACATGTCCATAGACTAGAACTGCAACAGTTTTATAATTTTTCTGCCGCGCATTCACCAGTTAGACTAGATATAGAGACGAAATTCTCGTATTTCTATTTTTTGACATGGTTGTCAATAATTAGATATCAGGAATTTCGTCTCTATATCTAGTCTAACTGGTGAATGCGCAGAAGAAAAATTAAAAAACTTTTGCAGTTCTAGTCTATGGACATGTTTACATCATATGGTCCTATTAAGAAGCCAAATAGAATCACCAATTTTTTGATGATTTTAGCCTGGGACAGTTCCTTTAATAGCTGTTCTAGCTGTTTAACACTTAGATATATAAATCTTAAATAATTCGTTTTGACGATTCATCTCACAAGATTTTATTATTTGGTAGAATTTTAAATCACGTGTCAGTATAACTGAGCAAAAAAGTAGACATGCGATGCACATTTTGAATAAAACACTATTCGATCACAAAACCACATTTTGAAAAGTGGGATAATTTGGTAATGTAATTTACATCACGAAATTATAAATAATAAAAATTACAACATGAAATTACTAATACAGCCATGATTAAGATGACATTCAGTGCCCGGGATTGAGTGGTTGTAAATAGACAGTCAGACATTTAACATGATTTTTATTCTGTATGTGATAACATGTAAATTGTCGTATGACTTTAGCCAATTAACCATCTTGTATATACTTATATTCTACCTTTTTTATGACAAATAAATCTGTAATGACTTTTCTTTATGTCAAAATAAAGATAAAATATCTGTCTTTATGTAAAAATAAAAATAAAATATATGTCTGTCTGTCTGTCTGCTTGTCTGTCCGATTGCAAACATTCAGATAAAATTACGATAAAAGTGACCGCATCCAAGCGAAATACATAAATAAGCTACTAACAAGGAGATCGATGTCAGTTTAGCTACTAATAATATAAGCATGAGGAAATACCATACCCGTCATAGAGTCCATTGTTTCTGTGTCTAATTCTTTCATAATAATTAGAAATATGATAAACTGCCATACCCATACTAGTTCACTGTGTCTAATTCGTTAATAATATAAGCATAATAAACTACTAAACCCATGGCATAGTCTACTCCACTGTGTCCGAGTCTACTTCGTTATTAAAATATCATAAACATGATAAACTAATATACCCGTCATATAGTCCACATGTCTGTGTAATTCGTTATAATACTAATAATAAACATGATTATATGCATACGGCATCGTTGGGAAGGCGAGATGGGCTGATCTCAGCACAAGTCACCACCACATCAAGCCAGAGCCTTTAGGCGAGAGCTCAATGTGGTGCTGAGTGCCCAACTCACCGTACCCAACGATGCAGTATGTATTTTCTCGTACGAATATTTGTTTAAAGCTACAAATCGGACTGAGCAGGAGAGAGTGCGAGATGGGCTGATCTCACCATACGTCTCGTAGTCAACAGCATGAGTGCGAGAAAAACTACTGTACCCATGACGTAGTCCACTGTGTCTGTGTCTAGTTCGTTGAACTGAGTGAGGTTCATAACCATTTTATATTGACTTTCTGATAGTCCCGCGTCTTTCTTATGTTCCATCCATTCCTTGGTGAAAAAACAATAATTAGCATGTATACGAATTTTAGAGTAAAAAAATATTAAAACTTTTCACTCAAAAGTTAAGAATGTGTGAGCATTTGAGCCTCAGCTGATTAAAAATTTGTTGCACAATAATGAAGCAATGAAACACCAAGGGTGACTGCATATTAATGAAAAATTGATCTAGCGCCAAATGGATTTGAAAGTTCTGAAATTAATTTTGTGGAATAAGTCCGAAACTGAAAACTGATTATAAAGCTTGACATAATGTTAATTTTTTCCTTCAATTGTGCTTCTGGACATATGTATTAATTTAAATGTCTGCTTCATATAGTAAACCAATATACACTATCAGACTACTTACGTCCAGTAAGTTGCGACCATCAGCTCTGCTTCCCATAAATTCTATGTCTTCCTGGTCAAATGAGTCATTGGGAATAAATTTTCTGCGGCCACCTCCCATTAAAACCTGGAATATGATCAGATCAGTATATGTCTCTGATTTTGAAATCATCATAAATGTCTTAGTTAGTGCTTTCCCTTTCATTTGAATACTTATGTTATCGGTCTACGGCTATTAGAAATATTTTAATTCATTCAGTGCGGGGATCGTCTTTATACGTCAGAATCTGACGTCTACAGACGTCAGATTCTGACTTATAAAGACGATACCCGTGCTGAAAGGGTAAAATATCAAAGGATATATAAGACAATCTGACTAAAGAATACAATGATTTCCATTGTCTTCATGTTAAAGTAGAACGCCCCAATACCACATGATACATTGAACCAATGCTGGTGCGGCGATCTCACATCAAACCAACATCTTAACTAGAACGTCTTTTTCATTAATTGCCGTGTGGCGAGGAAATATATTTAAAATAGTACTAATATGATCGTTGATGCATATCATCTATGCTACCCTCGCACAAGTGTCATCCCCCCCTCCAAAGATGAGCATTGGGCGATGCTTGTCTTCTCAGATGAGAGCAGATTCAATCTGTCTTACAACGATGGGCGTGTTAGAGTTTGGAGGACAAACGAGTGCATGTCTCAAGCGTAGAGTGAGAGAACTGTATAGTAGACATGTTATCAGTGGTACCACCCAGCAAACCCGGGGCATTGACCCAGCATTGATCCGATGCTGTTGTGATGTTGGCTCACCGACTATATGACGCTGGCTCAACATTACAACAACAAGAGAACACTATAATGCAATGTTTGCTTGGTTGCCATCTCTGACACTACCCGATAAAAGCAGAACTGTCACACTTCTCATTTGCAGCCTCACCCTGATTTTCTGGTTTTCCTCCACATCCACCAGCTGGCGCGCGATATCCCAGCAGATCTTCCTGTCGGGCTCTGGCATGTCTGAGTCTGCCTCCCAGTTTCTCTCCGCGGAGTGAGCGTAGGCAGAGGAGGGGGTGGCGTGCGTGATACGTGTCGTCGTCACAATCCCCGCCACTTTACCTGAAGAAAAAACGAAAAGAAAAAACATAACTTACATTACATATTCGCGCTGTTTAATATGGCATTTATTTAAGCTGACAATGCGTCTAATAAGTGACAAAATTAATGTTTTCTTTCCAGTCACTTTACGGGGACCCTGGAGCAGTGGTTAAGGCTGTCTGCTTAGAAAGTCGGAGATCGCGGGTTCGAGCCCCTCTCTGGCATTCAAGTTTCAAAGAAACAAAATATTTCTTTCTTGCACACTCGTAAAGATTAAATATTATGGGAGGCCTCTGTGACAAAGAGGTAGCGTGCTCGGCCTCAGACCACAAGGGCTCGAATTTCGAATCCTGTGTCTGGAGGGCAGTGTCATCTCGTTCATCTCACCATTCCCAGGAGGTTTTCCTGACCCAGTTTAGCCAATTTGGCCTAAAACCCCATTCATTCCATTTCTATTTACTAAGAAAGCCTATCCAATAACGAGCCAACAATAACCTACCTTGATCCTGAGCGTAGTTAAGAATGCTTTTGATATGGTTGTCAGCCACAGCCTCACAGTCTCCTAACTTCACGTTTTCATTGACACCGATAACAGAATAAGATGTTTTTTCACCCGATAAGATGGCCGTCGCAGTTCCGGCTGAATCAGGGATAGGACGATCTGTGTTGTAAGTCTGCAAAAACAATTAATTTTAATTGATTGGATATTATATGACCTAGTCATTTGTCATATTTATTATATTAGTTGAATCTGTGTTTCTGTTACTCTATAAAATGGTTGTTTTCATTTTACACATTGCAGATCTAATTAGGATGCTGGGTCATTAAAGATGTAACAAAATTGAAAATGAAAACATAAGAAGTTTTTATCGATAGCATATGATGAATGATCAAGCAATCTAATACAAAAATAAGACTAAAACATGTAAAAAACAATTGTCCTGCATGATGATTTTAACACACATTTCATTCCCGATGACATTGAGTTAACCCACTATGCGCTAATAAAACAGATTAAAAACGACTATTATAGTCTATCTAACGTCAGCGGTGTCAATCTTAATGGAGCCCCATGACTCCTATACCGGGGCAAATGGCCAAAGCGTCCACTTTAGTGGAATTATAAGCCAAATTGGCCCGCCATATTATATTAATCACGATGGTATTTATTTTTATGTTGTATATGTAATGTGCACGTGACTATAATAAATATTTACAAAAAAAACAATGAGCATCAATGTTATTATCTCGTCGATCATTCACACCGCGTCATGAATCGCACCGCAATACGTTCTCATGCAACTAATTACTTGGGAAATATCATGGACAAGTTTAGTCCTGACCTAGTTTTAGTTTATATTTGCCAGATCCCTGCTAGTTATCAGGTTATTGTGCTCAGGGAGGTATAAATTATTAATGAAACTACATCAAGTTACGTTTTTCTCACAAAGGATGGTGTTGCGTTTGAAATTCACCGAAAACATAAAATAAATACTGAGTGGCGTATGAATATGAGGGACCGCATTGCAAGCTCTCTCCAAACCACGAAAGTCAGTGAAGATCAAATTTTGTTCTTGGATTTACAGCTTTATGAACTTTGAAGGAATAAAGACTTTTATTGATTTTCGACGGTCCCTAATGGGCCTGTGAGGTATAGTGTGTGGGCGATAAAACATGAAAATCCATATGGGATTTTAATTAATTGTGTGAGACCGTATATGACGCGGTATGAATGTAAATCACCGTTTTTAACCCTTTGACCGTCAAGTTGTTTAATTGAAAATTTCACTCATTTAAAGTTGTCACTTGCTGGCGCGATTCACAACTTCAAGTTAGCAAGCATTTTTCAGATTTAGCAAAATGGAGGTCAGCGATTTTGAAATATTGCTGATAGATGTCGCGTTTTATGTTTAGAAACAGATGTTTAATTTGCTAATGAAATTTAAAAAAAATATATAATCGTGAACGACAGTTAAAAGATTATCTCACCTTTGACAGGCCTATATTCGGGAAGTTTTCCCAGCTCAGTTTAGTCTCGTGAATATTTAGTTTTCCCTCCTGAGCCTTCACCAGCCTGGTCGCCGTGACTGACGGGATACCCATCCCGTCACCAATAAACAGGATCACATTTTTGGCGCGGTTCTCCAGTTTTCTGCGATTTTGCTGAAACAAAATATACCACTTGTTATGCGTTTACACATTTATACACATTTATTTTTACCGACTTTGTTTAGCATTGTGCGAAATCGGGACAGGTACGCATTGAAATTCAATTATTTGTACTGTTGTGCAATTATCCTGGCAAAAACGAAACGTTGAGCAAATAGTCCCTGGGATAGGGGTATTTATCTCCAAAATTGTATACCTTTTGTCGACCTTATATCCTGTTGTAGTATACTGTGGGGCTTATGAAACTGGTGGTCTTAAGTGTCAGACCTGGGACGATTACTGTGTAGGGCCATCTTTGTGATGTTACCTCAAACTCTCCAGTTTGACCAAATTTAATATTACTTAAAATCTTTGACGAAAGAAAACAAATTGTAATATTTCTGAAACCCCTGGGCTGATTTTAATAATTTAAATGTCCACTATTATATTTTCACGCATCCCCGATCCGTTTGACATAGTTTCAGGACCGGCAGAAGTCAAGGTCAAAGGTCAATATCAATTGCAAGGTAAAATTATGCATAAGCACAACAAAATTCGACAATAATCAATATTATTTATAACCCTAAAATATGTGTTACCGATATTTCTGACAACATTTATCATCAGACATGAGGCGATTATCGTCTAGGGCCATTTTTGTAGTGTTGCCATGGCTACCTCCAATTCTCCAGTTTGTTCCAATTTGCCGCGTGAGAACTACAAAATGTCATATCTCTGTAACCACCGAGTCGATTTGGGTAATTCTTATGTCCATTATTATGTTTTCACGTATACCCGACGCTTTTAAACTAATTTCGTGACATTCAGAGTTCAAGGTCAAGTCAATTTCAATTTGTGTACAAAAACAGCGCAATTCTACATTAATCAATATTGATGGTTTTATTGAAGCCTAGAAATATATGTAACTACCGGAATTTTTCTGATGAAATTGATGACATTTCGGCGATCTCATCGGCGATCTCATCCATTTTGTCATTTTCACTTTCATGCAAGGGTCCACTCTAAAATTGTATTACTGTTGACACTATAGTCCGGGGGACTATGTAGCTCATCTCCCGTGGGACTTGACTGTTTATTTTATGACATGTGTAAAAAGCCATTATTGATGGCATACATTGACCCACGATTATTGATGGCATACATTCCAATCATAAAAAGATATTTTTTACAAAGTAATTAAAAATATTCCATTCAGGTCATAAAAGATATAAATACAGTAAGCTATTAACCTACATTGTTCTGATTCAAACATGTTCTAGAACTATTTTTTACTTTAATAAAATAAATCCATTTAGAATAAAAATAAAGAGTTATGTGAACATATTACATGCTTTTGTCATTGACAAATGCACAAGAGAGCTCATGTTAACTTCATATAGTATAAATGTTTGTTATATTACTGCTTTTGTATTCTCTGGAGCCATTTTTCAATAATTATCTTGACCACTGAAGGAGTGTGATCACAGCTACTTTAAAAGTTATCTCAGCTATTATTTTCACATAGCTGGACTATTCAGGGGCCAGAAGCAACCTGTTGATCAGGTAACTGCCGCTGCTTTACTGAAATATGGCCTTTTTGGTCCGATTTTGATAAATCGAGCGTATTACACATTTTCGCCCACTGAGTAGTTAAATTATAAGTGATATCAGTATATTTTGTATCAATAGAAAGCTACTTACACAGGTCTTGTGTCCAATCATTGACAAATGTATAAGAGAGCCTTAGGTTCGTACTTTAACCCTTGATTTCACCTATGTTTCATACTTTTTTAGGAATTAGTCAAAATACTTTTCTCTCAGCTGATTTTTGTATGGTATAAATGTTTAGTTTTGATTCAAACATGTTTTAGTACTATAGTTGACTTAAAATAAACCCATTTGGAATAAAAATAATGGGTTATGTGAACATATTACACACTGTTTTGGTTAGACGTACAAATTGGCACACTTTTCTTCAGGCTCGGGAAAATTGACTGTTTCTCACATTTTTGCCCAATGAAATATGTTGTGTCCGATCATTAACAAATGCACAAGAGAGCTTTAGGTTGGTATTTTAGCCCTAAATTTTACCTATTTTTCATACTTGTCCAGTAAATAGTCAAATAAAATTCTCTAAGCTGATTTTTGTATTTCAAACATGTTCCAAAACTATTGTTGACTTAAAATAAACCCGTCATGTGAACATATTACTGGCTTTTTTGGTTAGACGTGAAAATTGGCGCGTTTTTCCACAGGCTCCGAGTTTTTCACATTTTTGCCAAATGAGTACCAAAATAAAAAAAATGTTTCAACATCTTTGATATCAGTTGACAGTCACTATCAAATTAAAACGTTTTTTTTTGTGAAAACCAGCTGGGTTTCTCGCTCATGTTAACTTTATATGGTATAAATGTTTGTTATTACATTTGCATTATCTGGAGCCATTTTTTAAAACTGATCTTGACGACTGCAGAAATGATGAAAACCTCTTTAAAAGTTATCTCAGCAACTACAAAAGTGATCTTGGCCACTGAAGAAGTGAGCACAGCCACTTTAAACGTTATCTCAGCAACCACAAAAGAGATAGTAACCACCGAAGAAGAGATCACAAACCACTTTAAAATGTATCTCAGCAACTACACAAGTGATCTTAACCACTGAAGAAGATATTACAACCACTTTTAAAATTATCTCAGCCATTACAATGGTGATCTTGACCACTGATCACAGCCACTTTAAATATTATCTCAGTCACTACAAAGGTTATCGTGGGCCATTGAAGAAATGATCAAATCCACTTTAAAAGTTATCTCAGCCATTACAAACGTGATCTTGGCCACTAACAAACTGGTGTATGTCACTGAGAAAGTTATCTAAGCCACTATAAAGTGATCTCGGCCACCGAAAAAGTGATAGCAGCCACTTTAAAAAATATCTAAATCACTACAAAAGTGATCTCAGCCACTACAAACTGGCCACTGCAGAAGTTATCACAGCGACATTAAAAGTGATCTTGGTCACTTTAAAGCTTATCTCAGCCATTGCAAATGATCGCAAAACAGGTGTCAGTCACTGGGAAAAAACTATTAAAGCCACCTCAAAGTGATCTTGGCCACTGAAGAAGTGAGTACAGCCACTTTTAAAGTTATATCAGCCGCTAGAAAAATGATCTTGGCCACTAACAATCTTATGTCAGCCTGGTAAAAAGTGATCTCGGTCACTTCAAAAGTGATCTCGACGACGGAAGAAGCCATCACAGTCACTTAAAAAATCATCTCAGCCACCACAAAGGTGATCTTGGCCACCTAAAAAGTGATCACAGCGACATTAAAAGTTATCTCAGCTACTACAAAAATGATCTTGGAAACTGAAGATGTGATCACAGCGACACTTGGAGAATTATTTAAGCCACTACAAAAATGATCTTGGCTACTTAATAAGTGATCACAGCCATTTTAAAGAGTATCTCAGCTACTACAAAAGTGATCTTGGCCACTGAAGAAGTGATTACAGCGACTTTAAATGTTTCCCAAGCCACTACAAAGTGATCTTGGGCACTGCAGAACTGATCACAGCGACTTTAAAAGTGATCTCACTACTACAAAAGTGATCTTGGTCACTGAATAAGTGATCACAGCCACTTTAAATGGTATCTCAGCCAATACAAAAGTAACCTTGGCCACCGAAGAAGTTATCACAGTCAATTAAAAGTTATCTCAGCCGCTACAAAAGTGATCTTGGCCACAAACATTCTTATGTCAGCCTGGTAAAAAGTGATCTCGGTCACTTCAAAAGTGATCTCGACGACGGAAGAAGCCATCACAGTCACTTAAAAAATCATCTCAGCCACCACAAAGGTGATCTTGGCTACAAACAAACTGATCTTGGTCACTGAAGTAGTGATCACATCAACTTTATATGTTATCTCAACCACTACAAAAGTGATCTTGACCACTGAAGAAGTGATCACAGCCACTTTAAATAATATCTCAGCCACTACAAAAGTTAAATTGGGCCACTGAAGAAGTGATCTCGGCCACTTTAAAAGTCATCTCAACCACTACAAAGGTGATTTTGGCCACTAACAAACTAGTGTAAGCCACTGAAAAAAATATCTAAGCCACTACAAAGTGATCTTGTGATCAAAGTGATCAGCCCCTGAAGAATTGATAACAACCACTTTTAAAGTTATCTCAGCCATTACAAACGTGATCTTGTATTGGTCACTGAAGAAGTGATCACAGCGATTTTAAAAGTTATCTCAGCAGCTACAAATAATCTTGGCCACTGAAGAAGTGAGCACAGCCACTTTAAAGCTTATGTCAGCCGCTACAAAAGTGATCTTGGCCACTAACAATCTTATGTCAGCCCTTAAAAAGTGATCTCGGTCACTGCACAAGTGATCTTGACCACTAAAGATGCCATTTAGCCACTTTAAAAATCATCTCAGCCACACAAAGGTGACCTTGGTGACAAACAAACTGTTCTTGGCCACTGAAGACGTGATCACAGCAACTTTGTAGTGGCTGAGCTAACTTTTAAATTGGCTGTGATTACGTCTTCAGTGGTCAAAATCACTTTTGTAGTGGCTTAGATAATTTTCAAAGTGGCTGATCACTTCTTCCGTAGCCAAGAACACTTTTGTAGTGGCTGAGATAACGTTTAACCCTTTCGTGGCCAAATCGGCCGAATCCGCCCGCTAAGGCCTCGCGGTCATACCGGCCGAATCCGCCCGTGCATGACTCCCGGTCAGATCGGCCGAAACCGCCCGCTAAACACTGCTAAACGTCTTCGCTGTTATTGAGCAATCGACGCGTCTTTTACATACAGATTAACTTTATGTTTAATATAGACATCCTGCTCCGTTATTTTTTTCATAACATTGCACTTTTTCACCGATTTCTACCCTATTTTGACGTTATTCCGTTGTGGATTTTTTTTTTTGACTTCTTGTGACAAACTGAGTGCGATGCGGAAGCAATGGACGCTGCTTAAAAGTTAAAAAATTGTATGACGTCGTCTTTTTGTGAAATATTTCAATTATAGAAATAAAACGTAGATCTATAGACTAATCATAATTTATTTTTGTATTTCTGATATATTATATCATTTTTGTTATAAAAGGTAGACTATATTGACAAACTTCACAAAGACCCCGAAAAAATCAGATTTTGCGATTATCGCCCATACACATGTGACACGAGTTTTCAAGCTGACCTCGGCTCAGGCTTCGATTTAATTCGATTAATTTTGCCATTAATCTTTTTCTTATTGCAAAACAAATTGTAAGAACACATAGCTACATCATTTTTCTTTATTATACAAAAAAAGGGGGATTTAATAGATGCGCAGGTATTATTTTGGCGCCCACAAATTCAACTGTCTTTTGCGGAGATTCAACATGTCCGCCGATTTGCCGTCACAAGAGTCGCGCTCGCTTGTTTGACAGTTGTCAGGTTGTTGTCGTCTGCTATAGTCTAGTCGCTGTTTTCGTCTGCTTATCTTGTTTTTTTGTTCGTTTGGCCTATATGAAATGGATTCGGCATCCGATTCACTGGAAAATAAAGGCTTTAGTGTACTGGCGAGTCACTCGGCGAGCGATAATGGGGGGCCGCGGCGGATCGCAAGGATCCGCGAAACTGACAGCGATCTTGATGATAGGCCCAGTGCAGTAGTGACGCGAGTCCGATCCTGTCACTGACATCGATTCGGATGAAGATTAATTATTACATTAATTATTTTTCTGCATATATCTTTGGCTATTATGCCTAGGGTCTACATGTCAATATTATCTCCATAGACTACTTAAAATTGCATGCGATATGGGGACACCGGTAGGGGTAGGCCTACCCTAAAATTTTGAAAATCAAAATATAACTGTAGGCCTATGGGTATATAACTGCTCATTTGCATAATTTATTGCATTTGCATATTTAAATAATTGCACATTTCTTAGCTCTCATGTTTGAGCATCATGGCCTATGTTTGATGTTAACATGATTATACATGATGTCAGCCAATTATACCCTTACAAACCTAAATTTATCAAAATTTCTTCCAATACTACAGATTTCATAATGTGCCTCATTTGCATAATTTATGCGATATCCATAATTTATTCATTATTTTTCCGCCTATCTTTGGTGATTACCAGTGTTTAGTTTCATGTCAATATATCCATCCATACCATAGCCCTAAAGCTTGAATAAGATAAAGAAATACCCCAAAATTTGGAAGATCAACATATTAATTAAATATCATTGTAGTGTTATATAACTGCTCATTTGCATAATTTATGGAATATGCATAATTTAAAAAGCACTTTTAATTGGTCTCCCCATTTTTGACCATCTAATTTCAGTTTTCTTTTAACATATATACATGATATATAGCTGATTATACCCCCAGAAACATAATTTTTTCCCAATATTACCAATAACATAATGTACCTCATTTGCATAATTTATGCAATATGCATAATTTATGCAAATTTAAGCAAATTTTGTCCGCCTATCTTTGGTGATTACCTGTGTGAAGTTTCATGTCGATATCTTTAACCAAACTCTCAGAAAGTCAAATAATGTTCAGAAACCCTAAAATTATTAAATTTCCTCTATTAATTAGGACCTGGGCACTGACCTGATTACACTAATTAATGACCTGACTATGCAGTCAGTATTAAACATTATGACCATGAAAGGGTTAAGGTGGTGTTAATCACTTCTTCAGTGGCCAAGATCATATTTGTAGTGGTTTAGATAACTTTTAAAGTGGCTGTGATCACTTCTTCAGTGGTCAAGATCACTTTGCAGTGGCTTTGATATCTTTTTTTAGTGCCTGATACCAGTTGACACCAGTTGCCACCAGTGGCCAAGATCACGTTTGAAATGGTTGATATCACTTTTAAAGTTGCAGCGATCATTTCTTCAGTGGCCAAGATCACTTTTGTAGTGGCTGAGATAATGTTTAAAGTCGCTGTAATCACTTCCTCAATGGCCAATATCACTTTTGTAGTGGCTGAGATAACGTTTAAAGTGTCTGTGATCACTTCTTCAGTGGTCAAGATCACCTTTGTAGTAGCTGAGATAACTTTTAAAGTTGCTGGCATCACTTCTTCAGTGGCCAAGATCACTTGTGGAATAGTCTGATAAATTCGTTCAAGAAAGACTGGCAGACAAGGGTATGGACATGTGCAGCTCACTAGTGAATCATCTCCAAGAGTACATAAAAGATCAACAAATGCAAACCATAAACATGTAGCCATGAGCTGATGTGAATTTTTAGTTTATTGTGTCTATATGCAATCATAATCCCGATACTGATGTCCTTATCCTATACGTGGGTGTTTCTTTAATCGAGGCATGAAATTATGATTAATTAACAAGTATTTACAAGCGTCTTGCAGTTAGTAGGTGTGATCTGTCTACGCGTTAGAAAGTATTACAGAAGGCTGATGCTGACGCTCAATAACCATTTGGAAAACTTTCAAATGAATATACTTGAATAAATTAAGATTACGCAACAGTGGAATATTTTATATGTCAAATATTCACACCTGGCACTCAGCCAAAACAGCCATAACAAAATACCTTTTCACAGATGAAAAAACTGTTTTTGTTCTGAATGCTCACAGGTGAAGAGCTGATCTTACTTTCCAAGAACTGCTTTTTGACAAACGATAACCATGAAAACATAACGGAGATGGCCTATACAAGTAATTCAATTGCGTGGGATATAACATTATTTTGTAAATTGATGTGATATTGGGTCAATGACATATATGTATATTAAGTGAAGACCATGTATTGAGCCAATCAAATTTTATCTGGTTCCTGTGGTGTGTGGTGGTGGAAGTGCGTTATTCTACGCACGCGAAATAACAATGAACACTGATGCTGGTAGTATATCTGTATTGTAATGTCATAGGCGTGGTGGATGTCCAATATCTTGGATTCGCATGGTCAAGACCACTGACTAGTATTCGCCATCAAGGCTGTACCGACACACCCTTTAAAATCTTCAGCATGACAATCTATGCGCCACTTCAAGTTATTTAAGCGTGTACCTAAACATGCTAAAGGCTAGCCGTGGGCGCTACCACAGCCACCAAAAGCTCAGTCGCTGCTAAGACTGGCTCGCCAAACCGTCAGAGAGGTGTTGTTCGGACCACGGCTGACAGGTCGAAGACACCGAGTCACGCGCTCAACCACAGAATTGACCTTCCGTGGTCAAACTAAAATACGAAATTCAGATACGGAAATGTATTGTATCTTACAGTCCTATGGTTATATGGTTATAACGACTTGATAATCGATTATAACAGATGTGGGGAATGTCTCAATCACATCATATTTACTGAGAAGTGCTGTTAGACTATAATAGAAAAAGTTTGCTGTTGCTACTAATTTTTCTTTCAAAATGATTTTCTAATGTAAAGTACATATCTCCTGTCATCCAAAATATGCAATTGTGTGACACTGTTGGATTTAAAAAATATAATTAATTCAACCAAACGGATACATGTACCATTTGAACTTTCATATCCATACCTTAAATTTCATCTCTTTATTCCACAGCTACAGCTGAAGACAAAGATGACATATTGCAAAAAAATATATTTTTCGTATTGTGGCGGTCATCTTGGATTTTAAAATTGCTCTAATCTACCTCTAATTCATTCTAAATAATTCCGGGCCAAACAGTAACATAATATCAGAGTGGGAATCAGGATACAAATGACAAAATGGACAAGATCAACGAAGGCGAAAGCGATTGCGACGATGCCAAAATTTTATCAATTTCATCAGATGAAATTTCTAAGCTTTCAATAAAACAAAGCAATATTGATTATGGTCGAATTGCGCTGTTGTTGTACTCAAATTGACCTTGAAATTCACTTGGCCTTTGACCTTGAACTCTGAGTGTCACGTAATTAGGTCGAAAGCGTCAGGGAAACGTGGAAACATAATATTGGATATAAAGGATTATCCAAATCGACTTGGTGGTGGTTACAGAGATATGTCATTTTGTAGTTCTCACACAGTGACTGGAGAGTTAGAGGTAACCATAGTAACACGTACAAAAATGGCCCTACAATAATCCCCTTATGTCTGATGATAAATGATGTCAGAAATATCGGTAACACATATTTTGACGTTTTAAATAAAACAATATTGATTAATGTCAAACGGGTCGGGGATGCGTTAAAATATAATAGTGACCGTTTAAATTATCAAAATCAGCCCAGGGGTTACAGAGATATCGTAATTTGTAGTTTTCACTCCTCGAACATGTCAAATAAAAGTAAATTTAGTGGCACTGGAGAATTTGAGGTAACATCACAAAAATGGCCCTACACGATAATCGCCCCAGGTCTGACACTTAAGACCACCGGTTTTATAAGCCCCACAGTATACTACAACAGGATATAAGGTAGACAAAAGGTATACAATTTTGCAGATAAATGGCCCTATCCCAGGGACTAAAATGTTAGCTGAAATTTGGGCCCTTATATCCGTGAATAAAATAGGCATTTAAAAACCAAAATGTACAAATGTTACCCTCAAATTAAACAAATATCGGTATTTTTCACTCCCTTGAAGTTGTGGGTCGCGGTAGCGAGACACAACCTCAAGCGGTTGAAAATTTAAATTATTTAATTTAGGGCTTTAAGGGTTAAGCTATCATTGCATCACCGCTTGGTGTTCTGGAATTATACCAGCACCATGAATACCGTATAGTATAACATTATTAACACATCACCCGCATGTACTCTAACAATGACATCAAACAAAATGTGTGAGTACCTAGACCATACCTGCACATATTCAGCACTGCCCTGATAAAATCGCAATTACCATGAAAAGATCTGTCGATAAATGAGTTTAATGCCTCCAGTGTGGATACATAAGGAAATGACACAAAAAATTCTTATTTTATGTGATTATTGTACGTTATAGGTTATATCACGTGTAAGCCAGATAGGTGCATAACACGAACAGTCAATTTGTTAGCTTTTATTATGTATATAATTGACGTTATACATATAATTATACACATTATTAAGTCCGCTAAATACAGTACATTGGACTTACTCAAATGTTCTTCCGCGAGTACATGCTGGCGCTTCGTACTGGCGATTCCCGCGTCGTATGAATGTACTTACTCTCAACTTAAGGCCCAGTCACACACACCATCACGCACGTCCAGCGCACAAAAAATGAAGAATTTTGGTCAGTGCGTTGTGATTCGCTGGGCATGCGTCAGAATTCGTTGAATATTCGACGAGAACGCCTGATGAACGTTATTCATTTATTGTGTGCGTCAACCTCTGCGCACATTTTCTGCATGGTAAAAAATGTGAGCGTTTTTCCACGTGTGAATGTAGACGCCAGAAGAACGTCAGACCAGCGCCAATCTCATGTTAGGCACACATAGAGCACAAACTCTAAACTCGTTCTGTTTCCGTTGACCGATGTTTGTCCCAGTCACACATAAATGACGCACAGTCCACGCGTGAAAAAATAAAAAATAACAATCTGAGTCCGGATTGTAGAAAACGTCGCAAGTTGGTAGCAGTTGCACAGCATGTTTCCAACGAATAGGGCGAATGAACAATGCTTTGTTGACGCGTTGGACGCATACAGTGCGCACTAAACCCTAGAATGCTAATGTCGACTATTACACTAACTTTATCAGTTTGTTTTGTACATATATAACCATTTTTAAAAGAAAAATGTATCTTAAATTAATGATAACATTACATGTTTGAACCTAATTTCGACAAAATAAAAACAAATTCTGCACTTAATTTCGACAAATTACAAACAAATTCTGCACTTTAAGCTGTGTGTGGTGTGTAACACCACCTAAAATGATTAAAAATAAAATGTCGTTCTTCAGAGCTGTAGGGGTTAAGCTGAAGAAATAACATAGTCATAGCCTGTTGCTTGAGTGCTGGGCGAACTACCGGCGTGTGCCCAGCGCCTACCTTGAGCGCTCATGCAGCGCAGGGCAGGCGCGTTGCCCGCTACTGTCTGGCGCCCTCAAAGGGCAGCCATGTGATACAAAGGAAACGTATAAGGCATTGATATGACGTTGTTCTAGCGCGCCCTACGTGTTTCTGGCGGTCTTCTCCCATGTACATTTATGCGTTCATATGCGTTCAATATTTTAAACATACCCAACTTCCAGTTGCGATATAAGCGTAGCGATAGTGCAGCGCCCTCCACGAACCAGTAACGAGTGCTAACGCACGACCGATGCACGACAGACGCTCTAGCAAAAAATAGTCAATTTTCTGACTTATTCGTGCCACGCGCTGGCGATGCGCTGTGCATTCGTTCAGAGCGCGGTAGCACAACGCTGTATATTCGCTGGTTTATGTACGTGAATTATTTATAACATGCTGTATATTCGTCTTCAGCTCGCAAGCGCTTCTCATATCCTGAAAAAATTCATGGACGCACAACGACGCACTGCTCTAATTTTTGTCACTCAAGACGTGGGCTGTGCGCCGTGTATGTGTGACTGGGGTATTACTCTAATGAGCTTCCGTACGAATGAATGCTTGCGCTTCAGAGTGACTAAGTCACCAAATCATATTTACTTAAAATCGATTGGAAACCAGTTGGCAACCATTCGTCCGGCCAGACTCCTGGTTAATATTGAATCAATGTTTGTTTAATGTTGGGCCAGCGTTAAAACAGCATTGGTGCAATGTACAGTGTTTACGGGGGTATGGGCAAAAGGGAACCTATACGTTGTCTGGTTGCATTCAGCATTCCTACCCTTTATAATATCGTACGGTCATGAATGGTATACTACTAATTAGATGTACGTGATTCTGGAGGGGGTTATGTAAGATGGTTATAAGTAGCGACGTATGTCTTGGGATACATTGTGCAGGTGTCCATTGATTATGATAGAACAGACGTGGCTGTAAGGTGTCACACGGAAGTGGGATTTAAGCCATTATTATTTTCACATAGCCGGACTACTCAGGAAAGTTTACGTCTAATAAAAAATGCTAGTTATATGGGGTTTTTTTAAGTTACCAATAGGTCTAGAACATGTTCGAGCCATTTTGAACTTGATCTCTAATGACCCCTATAGGTCAATGACATCGAATATCCATCAGGTGCCTATTTAGGACGATATGTTATTATAAAAATGTTCTATATCCATGGCAAAAGATATTGCACATGTCTATGCATTTCTGATTTTCTGTGTTTGGTTCGTATTGTGTCATAATTTCTTCTCATATCATTTGTTATGGTGATATGTTATTATGTGATGGTAAATGATGTTAAGTATCGTAGTAGTCTGGAGGAAATCAAAACAACCTTGCAGGAAAAGGTGGTTTTGATCGATTGATCGACTCCTGAGATGGCGTAGTAATTTGAGAAAGCAATGAACACCTGTGAAGTACCATTGAGAAAAACCCAGTATTCAAAAATCAATCAATCGATCAATCAATCAATCAATCAATCAATCAATCAATCAATTAATCAATCAATCAA